>MU006229.1:763186-773990 GCA_010093685.1 Ophiobolus disseminans
ATCTACTGCCTCTGCTGCTGCTTCATTTGCTCTCTCTACTAGGAGCACTAGCTGTCGCCTTTTTAGGTCGTTTTGGCGTTGAGTAGCTGTTACTTTGTCTTTGCGCTATTGGTGCTGTTGATGCTGTTGCTGCTGCTACTGCTGCTGCTAAGGTAGTACAGACTGTGCAGCTGTACAAAGCCCTATAGCTTCAGCATATGTCTTCTTTCCTGCTAACTTTGCAGAGTTTGTAGCAGTTACAGTATTGCTTGTAGCCTTTAGCACGTGTTCTTTTAGAGCTTGGATCTCCTTTGCTAGCTCTTTTGTAGCTACTAGAGCTAACTCTGCTTTCCCCTACTGTACAGACTTTGCCTGCTCAAGAAGCTCTCTTGTTGTACTTTCTGCTATAGCGTCTTTTCTCTCTGCTAGCTTTAGAGCCTCTTGAAATGCTTTTATGCCTTGAGAGATGCAGTATAGCCATCTTGTTTTCTAAAAAGGTACGTCCTAAGCTAGTACCTCCTGCTGTTGTTTCTGTGGAGAGCGCTGATCGAGTGTTCGTTTTTTGCTTGGTTTTTGCTTTAGAGGCTGCTTAGCTAGCTCATCTTGGCTGCTTTCTGTTTCATCCTCTTCTTCTGACAACAGTACATCTATCTCCATTCCGCTAGGTTGTATAGCGTGCTGAGTTACACGTGCTTGTGGAGATCCTGTAGGGAGAATAGTAGAAGCCATAGTAGGCTTAGTAGCTGTATGTATGTATGTATGTATGCGTGTGTGTGTGAAATTCCTTCTCTTTTATTTCCGCCACAAAATGAGTAGAGAAATGACTAAAAGAGAGCTTGTTTTTGCACTAAGTAGAGTTACCTAGGGTCTACTAGCTTCTGCAGGCTTGAAAAACAAGAAAAAAGAGAAGCTCTGTTTTACTTCTCCTTCTTCTCTTCCTCTCCTTACTGGCTGTACTAGTCAACCTCTAGGGAGAGTAAGGAGTCTAGATAGCAGAAAATAGAGCAAAAAGGCAGTTTTGTGTGTTTGTTGCTGTTGTTGGGTATCTGAAATCTGATAAGATAAGGGTAGTCTGTGCGCTGAATACGAGAACTCTGAACAAGAAGAACAGCAGGTTTGCACCTAGCTGCACTTCTCGACCACGAGCCTAGAGGCTGTGGGAACAGAGGAAAGTGTGGTGTACAATAGGTTGAGATGGATTCTGATGGTTTTGGGATGCCAGAGGCGCTAGAGCAAGCGCGCTGGGTAGGCCCAAAGTTGGTGTTTTTTTTTTCTACCTACATGTTAAAGCAAGCTTAAGAACTATCCTATAGGAGATTTCTTCAAGAAAGCTAAAGAAGATTACCTAACCAGCTATCAGCAGATAAGATTATAGTTAGAGGTTCCTAAACAGTTAATTAAGCTAACAGAACAATAGATACTAGACTGCATGTAGGTGTACACCTACAAGCTCAACAAGGAGCATAACTTTGTTAAGTGCAAGGCACGCCTAGTTGTACGAGGAGACTAGCAGAGAAATATTACCTCGCAGGACACGTACGCAGCGACACTTGCAAGCTAGTTATTTAGAATGCTTATAGTAATTGCCGCTAAACACGATCTTAAGCTAACACAATACAATGTCACAAACGCCTTTGTACACGCGAGCATTAACTGCGAGATATACATAAGAATACCACGAGGATATTAAAAGCCTAGGACAGTTCTAAAGGTCTAAAAGGCCCTCTACGGACTGCGAGTGTTACCTCTACTCTAGCAGAAGGAGTTCACTTCAACACTCAAAGGACTAGGTTTTGACAGCGTCCCGCACGAGCCCTGCTGCATAATTAAGAACAGTATTATTATCTTCTTTTACGTTAATGATATCATCGTCGCGTACAACGCGCGTTAGAGAGGCAAGACTAATTAGATTATTAGCTGCCTAAAGGAGAAATACACGCTAACTAGAGGAGACGACCTCTAATAGTTCCTAGGAGTTAAGATTATAAGAGAAAGAGACTAGCGCCTAATATATTTGTCGCAGGCTGCGTACGCTAAAAAGATAGCCGTCTAATCGACTGTTATAACGTACGACACGATACGCCTATAGCCCTTACTAAGCTACAGCCCTTACAAAAACTTGCTAGTCTGTTGTAAATTAATAAGTATTAGCGCAAGGTTAGATCTCTCCTCTTTGCTACAGTCACGACTAGACCTAATATCGCCTTTGCAACGTCACGACTAGCGCGCTTCCTATTAAATCCTAGTTAGGATTACTACAACGCTGCTAACCGCGTGTTACTCTATCTATTAGAGACAAGGTAGAGGGCACTAAAACTTAGAGGCGACAGACTGCAGATAGCGAGCGACGCGTCGTTTGCAGACAATACAATCGACAGAAAGAGCTTACAGGGTTACGCGATTAAGCTGTTTAGAGGAATAATCGCCTAGAGAGCGAGTAAGCAGGACATAGTCACAACATTAACAACTAAGGCTAAGTTACTCGCGCTATCGCAGGTGGCAAAGGAGGGCCTATTTATATTACGCCTCCTTAGGGAGCTTAAAGTCTTGCTACCTAAGTTAGCAATTACGATCGAGTGCGACAATACGCAGACAATACGCCTCGTTAACTAGGAGATGTACAAGCTGCAGACTAAGCTGCGACACGTGGATATCTACAACTACTAGCTATGATAGGAAAGATCTGTAGGGAAACTTAAGGTAGAGTACGTATAGTTAGCACAGATGATCGCCAACGGCTTCACGAAGGCCCTTCTAGCAATTAAGTGGATAGAATTCCTTAATTAGGTTTGCCTTGTTGAGCTGAGCGATCGTTGTATTAATACCAACGCTCGCCTCTATAAAAAACAGAGGCAACTTGACTGCGAGGGCCTCTAGGAGTCTACTTTAAGAACAGTCTCTTAACTCGCAATCTACGCAAGGATCTCCTAGAAGCGTCACTTCCGCATAGGCCTATCTACCTAGCTAAAGCTGCGTTAACTAGAGCGACTAGATACTTGCGCGCACGATCTATATCATAAGGAGCTAGCTTACACAACGTCTAAGCTAAAGAGGTGTGTTAGATAGCAGATCGACCTAAGGTAGACTGTAGAGGTCGGAAATCAGGACTATAGCAGGCTCAGCTAATTAGGAGTCACTAGACTTAGCACAGACAGATCTCAGCTAAAATCAGATAAGCGAGGTCGACAGACAACACAAGCAACCACTACTTAAGATTATTAATCTATCTACAATTCCATCGTCCCTATTAAAGACTACTGTAAATCTAACATGTCTACATAAAAGAAGATAATAATGCTGTTCTTAATTATGCAACAAGGCTCGTAAGAGACGCGTGTAAAGCTAAGGTCTTTAAGAGCTGTTGTAAACTCCCTCTGCTAGAGCATAGGTAAGATGCGCAATCTATACAAGGCCTTCTAAACCTTAAGGATAATACCTATCTTCTAGTATCCTTTAGGCATCCCTATATAGATCTCCCTATCTATAATAGCATAAACAAATGCGTTTGTAACGTTATATTGCTTAAGTTCTAGGTTGTGCTTAGCTGAAATTGCTATAAGCATGCGAAATAATCTGCTAGCTAGGGTAGCTGCATAGGTGTCTTAGGAAGAGATCTATCTCTGTTAGTCTCCTCTAACTACAAGGCGTGCCTTGCACTTAATAAATTAATAATCCTTGTTAAACTTGTAGGTGTATACCTACATGCAGTCTAGAACCTAGTAACCTATTAGTCTGATTAAGGCATAGGATACTTCTCTCTATAATTCTATCTTTTGATAGCTTGCTAAATAGTTGCGTTCTGCTTCTTTAAATAGCTCTTCTATTAGGTGTTCTTTAAGCTTAGTCTTATAAGTTAGTAGAGGTAGAAGCTAACTACAGTGTAGCTTAATGCCTAAGGTAAGCAGCCTCTTTACCTTAGCCTTGTTAACCACTTCTCCTTTATGTTAACTAACATGTCTAGCCTAAGTTCCTGCTATAAAGGCAGCTGCCTATAGGACAGTCTTAGATAAGCATAACTGCGTTAATCCTGTTGCCTTGTTTAGGGTTAACATTGTAGCTAGTGATGCAGCTAGTAGTAGTAGTGATAGTAGAGGTGTTAGGTATATGCCTATAATCTTCCTTCCTTAGTAATAGCTAGGTAGATTAGTCTCTTCTTAAGCTGTTGAGTCTTTAGTAGTGTTATTCTTAAAGAGGGATTTAACCTCTAGATTAATTAGTAGTGTTAGAAGCTCTATAGTCTTAACATAAGTTGCAATCTCTTCTAGTGTACTATGCATAAGGTTGTCTATTAGGTCCTTAGTCTTGCTATTAAATACTAAGTGCTTATTAAACACAACGTCGCGTGTGCTAATAACCTTAGCTATAGATAGTATCTAGATACGATAGATGTTAGATAATCTGTATCTAACTAGGTAGCTAACCTAAGCCTTAGCAAACACCAACTTTAGGCCCACCTAGCGCGCTTAAACTAGCGCCTTCGGCATCCCAAAACTATTAAAATCCATTTTAGACTATCGCGAAACAACCTTCCCTCTGTTCCTAGAGCCTCTAGGCTAGGGGTTAAGGAGTGCAGCTAGGTACAAATCTGCTGCCCTTATTGTTCAGAGCCTCCGTGTTCCGCGCATAGACCGCGTGCTTATCTTATTAGCACTGCAAACACTACAAACACTAAGTGCGCACCTAGCTGCCTTTTTGCTCTGTTTTCTGCAATCTACTCTTCCTTCTCTCCCTAGAGGTCAACTAGTACAGCTAGTAAGAAAAGAAAGAAGAGGAGGAGAAGTAAAACAGGGTACTCCTTTTACTTGTTTTTTAGTTCTAAAAAGCCTATAGAGAATTAAGGTAACTCTACTTGTGCAAAAACAAGCTCTCTTTTAGTTATTTCCTGTCACTACCTAATTAAAGAGAAGGAATTTCTTTACACACTATAGAGGCATTAGACGCGAAATACACACGCAGTATGTCTGCTGCTGCAGGGGCAGAGCTATATAAGCTTAAGCCTTCTCTCTACTACAAAGGCACAGAGGAGGAGGATGCTATGTACATAGACTTAGCTTCTAAAGAAGACGAAAGTAGCTAAGATAAACTACAAGCTATAGAGATAGCTTCACTAAGACAAAGTAACAAAAAGCGAACACGAGAATAACGCTCTCTAAAGAAACAACAGTAATAACTGCTAGTACAGAATGCAGTTGTATCCTCTTAAAAGGCAAGATAGGAGTACCTTATTGCACAGGGAGTATAAGCCTTTGAAGAAGCTCTTTAAGTTGTTTAAGGCTAAAATGCAGAAGCAGAAACAGCAACAAGAGACCTTATTGCTTAAGCTAGCCTAGTGCAGTAAGGTAAGGCAGAATTAGCTCTAGCAGTTACAAAAGAGCTAGCAAAGGAATTCTAAACTTTTAAAGCAAGCAAACCCTGCAAAGAAGACATATACAGAAGCTATAGGGAACACTGCAGCTACACACCGAAACAAGACCTCTCTCTTAGAAAGACCTACCTATGCGTCGCTACCTAGCAATTAGCAGCAGAACTATAAGAACAACAACAATAAGAGAAATGCAGATAAAGCAACTGTAGCCTAATACAAGAAGAAGAAACAGATAAGAGAACTAGTACTACTAGTTAGCGAAGCAGGAGTTATAGCAGCAGAGGCAATTAATCCTCTAGCACAGCGAAATGCTGTTAATACTGCGCTCTAAATAGTGTTAAACTCTACAGCAGTAGTTGCAAACATCCGCCTTACAGTAAAAAAGAATCTAATTCTTACTACTACAAGTAACTTCACTGCTAAGTTTTTTCTACAGCACGCAGACCTATAGCAACTAGTAGTATAGGTTAGCTGCAAAGGTATGCAGAAACAAGAAGAGTAGATACAGGTAATTGCACATAGAGTCTATATGCACCTAGAATTTATTAACTCTTCTGCAGAGCTTAAAGCAGAAATTAAGACCTTTAATAACATAACTATTAAAGGCAACCCTAGATAGCTAGCAAAGCGCGAGAAACTTAAGAATGCACATCTTCTACCTCTATATTAAAGGTACACCTCTATTGTCTTTGTAGTAGAAAGTGAAGAAGAACGCTAAAAGCTTCTAGCTTAAAGACAAATTAACGTTGCAGGAAGCATTGCTTACCTAGCTAAATACTAAGATGTCTCCCTAAAGACCTAATGCTAGAGCTGCTTTAAGCTTAGGCACAACAGACAAATGTACAAAAGCAGAGGCTATAAGTTCTATATAGAACGGCATTACACAAAAGACTACCTAAGCTATATAGAATGTAAAGTTATAGGAAAAATGTGCATACACTAGAAGCCTAGCTGCATAAACTGCTTAGGAGAACATACAGCTACAAGCAGACAGTGTACTTACTTAAGTAACACTAGTAAATCTACCTTAGCTAACTCTTCTCTATGTTAGTGTTAGATTTAATAAGGTATTAAAACCTAATAATAGATAAGATAAATTAATAATAATGTGTTGTATTGTGTTGTTCTCTAGTTAAGTGCGGAGTTTAACTAGGTGTTAGATCTAGTACTAGTGTGCTAAGGCGCTTGTGCCGGCCCCTTCTATTTCTTTTAGTGTTAGTAGCCTTACAGCACCCCTAATATCTAACACACCCTCTTAGCTTAGATGTATTTGCAAGCTAGTAACCTTAGGTGATAATAAGGTCCTTAAGTTTTGCTTAAAGTTCTTCTAATAGTGCCTTCTTAGTTACCTTATGTAGTAATACCTTAACTAATCTAACTTAATAAAGGAAGTTTAGTCACTTGTTGCCTAGCAACACCTTAGTGAAGCTATCCGCTATTATTTCCGATAATTAAATGTATTCTACAGTAATCTTTCCACTTGCAACCTCCTGTCTTATCTAGTAGTTGTAGATGTCTACATACCTAAGCTTTGTTTAAAGCTTTAATATCTCTTTTGTAACTAGTCTAATATTCTACATGTTTTTTTTATATTATTTACATTGCACTACCTATTGCTAGCATAAATACAATGAAGCTCATGCAGTCCTAGGGACTATAGAGCGCTGCGCATACCTTGCTAATCTCTCTTTTCTAGAGTCTACGCTTAGTGCTATTAGCTGCAGTCTTTCACCTGCGTTGTGCATTCCTGCCTATTCTCTCTTTCTATCTTTCTTTGCGATTTTGTCGTTGTTATATGCCCTTAGAGGGCTCCTGCTGCTAGCAGCTATCTTACTATAGCAATCTCTGTTTTCCTTAAGAAGTCTATTAACGCAGCACTTCCCTTTGCAGTACTAAATAGCTGTTGTAGCGTTAGAGTAGGCACGTCTAGTGTGTTTAACATCATTTTCCTCTCTTCTGTATAGTGCTTACAGTGTAGGAGAAGGTGTTCTAGCGTCTGTAGGGCCCTGCAACTGCTAAAGCATTCTCCCTTGTCGTCCTTGCCTATAGCCCTAGAAAATTGCTTAAAGAAGCCCTTTCCTAGCTTAAGCTGGTAGTAGGCAGCTAGCACTCTCCTTAAGCTAGAGAGTAGCTGCATCTTGTACGCGATTTTTGGCCTTTCTTGTATAGCCTTGCTGTAGGCCCAAAACTATACCCTGTAATCTAGAGTTAAGAGTTGCCTACCTATATAAAGTCGCTAGGTGTACATAGTCTATTGTTATAGGTGCGCTCTAGGTTGTTAGTGATGTAGCAGGTTGAGCCTAAGTCTAGAATAAAGAAGTGTTTTAAAGGGTAACCTTGATTGCCACTAACTTAGCATAAGGCCTTAGTAATTGCGGTGATATACTAACCTTCTAGTTATTGTTGATTGTTATTAGAGACATTCTAGATAATTAGTGTCTAGGAATCTAATCTCTTAATGTGTAGAGTTTAAGACTTTAATCTGCTCTTGCTTCTTAATGCTTCTTAAAGAATAGTGTCGTGCTTGCGCTTGTATTCTACAAGAGTGCGTATAGTAGAGTTTAGCTTCTACTATTTAGGTGCTTGGTTATTATTAATATACTAGCAATTCTTAATGTTATATACTTAGTCACATGCTAGGCACTTCTTACCTAAAGATGCCTTGTTACTAGCAGGTCTTTTGCTAGACTAAGAGGAGGATTAATTGCTCTTTCTCTTTCTACTAGGGTTTCTTTCCCTGTGTTTAGATAGCGCGCTGTTTTCTATAGCTTTAGAAGCGTCCTTCTAGCTATCCTAGGTAGTTGCACTACTATTAGCGAGAAATAAAGAGTTATCAGCTACAGCAATAAATGCCTGCTTTTTATTCACTAGTTTTAGCGGATAATTTAGGCTTATGTATTCCTAGAAGCGTTTTATTATCTCCTTTCTTGTTATAAGAGGATTAAACCTTCTAGTATCTTAGAAGGTTGCAGCCTATGTAGGTACTGCCTTGTGTACAGCCTGCAGGAAGTCTTTAGTAATATTGTTAATATTATGTACCTTAGACACTCTATGCACTATTGCATCTAATAATACTTTATTATATTCTACTAGCTATGTATTCTAATTGCGTGTATTGCGTATAGGCTTAAGAGCGGTGTAGTAGCGTTCGCGTGTGCGTTTCTTTTTAAGGCGATTATCAACCCTAGTAGTAAGCTTAAGGTTAGCAAGCTATTAGCGTAGTAACTGTTCTAGTAGGCAGCATGTGCGTTAGAGATAGAGCGCAACTGTTAATTGGATTAGCTAGGTGACATGCCTATTTCCTTTTTAAGGTTCAACCCCTTACATTTTGAATTAACACCCCAAGGTCTAAAGTTCGATTCTGGCTCTAGCCAGTCGCTTTAGCTTACACCGTCGAGAGACTTGTAGGGGCAAGCAGTATTTTCACGTACCCTGC
Source organism: Ophiobolus disseminans (assembly GCA_010093685.1). Taxonomy (NCBI): domain Eukaryota; kingdom Fungi; phylum Ascomycota; class Dothideomycetes; order Pleosporales; family Phaeosphaeriaceae; genus Ophiobolus; species Ophiobolus disseminans. Next base: position 771,967 of record MU006229.1, read on the forward strand.
TAGCGCGAGCTAAGTGAGGGGTAATGTGATGGGTTAGACCCATGCAGGACCTACTAGTAGGTTTGAGAGCGGCGCAGTTATGCCTTACATGTCTTCATGCTGTATAAATATCAACTACGCAAGTTAAACACTGTTGATTCAACTTGTGCCTGCCTTTTAGCCGGGGCTAGTGCATGTAGTCGTGCCTATTTCCTTTTTAAGGTTTAACCCCTTACAATTTATAAGCAAAGAACGTTCTAGACTAGAGAATAGGATGGATGTAGAAAAGAGAACCACACGCCTTCTCTACTATCTAGCTATACGCTAGGTTCCTGTATAAGGACTAGATCTGTCCTCTTTGCAAATGCTAGTTCTAGAAGAGTTTGTTGTACCTCTTGTCTCTTTCCTATATTGTGCTGCAGAAACGAGATCTCTTCTGCTATCTTAGTAGTAGTGCTACTATCTAAGATATCTTTGCTATAATACTGCTTCTTTTGTTGTTCTAACATAGTAAAGAAGCAGAAGAAGAAGAAGAAGTTATACTAGTAAGGTAGGGGCACTGCCTGCTTGTAGCTATATGTTCTCTATTATAGTTAACACAGCATAGCTTTTAATATTAGCATAGCCTACCTATAGTCTTACACTCCTTGCAGCTAGCGTGATCTTTTGTGTAGTAAGACTCTACGCAGAGTTTGCATCCTTTACTTCTGCACATCTCTATATTGTGCCCTAGCTTAAAACAGCCTTAACACTATGTTTTTGCTAAAATGTTGTAGTACTTTGTAAGGTAGGCTACTCTTTCTGCAATACTAAGCTGCTTCTAAGATAGAAGCCTTTGGCGTTCTTACTCGCTTTCTACTTTAAAGACAATAGACGCATATCTTTGATCTAGGGGTAGTAGGTGCGCAGTTGTAAGCCTTTCTTTCTTTGCTAGCCACCTAGGATTGCCTTTGATAGTTACCTTGTTAAAGGTCTTAATCTCTTTCTTAAGCGCTGCAGGAGATACAATAAACTCGTTGTGCATGTAGACTTTGTGTGCTATAACCTGTACTAGATCCTTCTGCTTTTGCATGCCTTTATAGGTAACCTGTACAGCTGATTTCCACGTATCTGTATGCTGCAGAAGAAAGTCTGCAGTAAACTTCTCTATAGTAGTAAGAATAAGATTCTTTCTTATTGTTAGGCGTACGCTAGCAATAACTGCTGCTGCGTTTAATACTGTTTAAAGCGCTGCATTAATAGCATTCCTCTGTGCTAGAGGATCTACTGCCTCTACTGCTGCTTTATTTGCTCTCTCTACTAGGAGCACTAGCTGTCGCCTTTTTAGGTCGTTTTAGCGTTAAGTAGCTGTTACTTTGTCTTTGCGCTATTAATGCTGTTAATGCTATTACTACTACTGCTGCTGCTACTAAGGCAGTACAGACTGTGCAGCTGTACAAAGCCCTATAGCTTTAGCATATATCTTCTTTCCTGCTAGCTTTGCAGAGTTTGTAGCAGTTACAGTATTGCTTGTAGCCTTTAGCACGTGTTCTTTTAGAGCTTAGATCTCCTTTGCTAGCTCTTTTGTAGCTGCTAAAGCTAACTCTGCTTTCCCCTGCTGTATAGACTTTGCCTGCTTAAGAAGCTCTCTTGTTGTTGTTTCTGCTATAGCGTCTTTTCTCTCTGCTAGCTTTAGAGCCTCTTAAAGTGCTTTTATGCCTTAAGAGATGCAGTATAGCTATCTTGTTTTCTAAAAAGGTACGTCCTAAGCTAGTACCTCCTGCTGTTGTTTCTGTGGAGAGCGCTAATCAAGTGTTCGTTTTTTGCTTGGTTTTGGCTTTAGAGGCTGCTTAGCTAGCTTATCTTAGCTGCTTTCTGTTTTATCCTCTTCTTCTAACAATAGTACATCTATCTCCATTGCGCTAGGTTGTATAGCGTGCTGAGTTACACGTGCTTGTAGAGATCCTGTAGGAAGAATAGTAGAAGCTGTAGTAGGCTTAGAAGCTGTATGTATATATATATACGTGTGTGTGTATGTGTGTGTGTATGTGTGTGTGTATGTGTGT
>MU006229.1:775270-791476 GCA_010093685.1 Ophiobolus disseminans
CCCCCCCCCCCCCCCCCCGTGCGCATATAACGTACACTAAGAAACTAAAACGGATTCTCTGCTTTAAAGGCGTCTACACTAGCTGTATTAATATACCTCTAAGTAAACCCGCGGCTAAGTTACTGCACTGCGTAAGAACGATTGTCTAAGATAGCTAAATAATTGGTTCTAATCTACTACCTTTAGTAAGTAGTTAGCTGCGCATATGCTATAAGAGCGAATGCTGCTAGGGCAATACACTACGGAATCCGTATAACTAATAAGCGTAAGAGCAATAAGTTAAACCTAGAGCTAAATCTTAACAAGAGTAGAAGACTAAGACGTAGAGAATTAATAAACCTACGTCTAAGAGAAGACCTACTTCTATGCCTAGATTAATATAAGGCGTTTGTAGGTAGGAGTTAAAGAATAAGTATACTAAGTAGTATTTAAAGTAAGACGAATTCTTAAGGAACTCGAAGGAGGCACTATTTTAGGGTATATATACAGGGCCGCACGTAACCTAAGGCTAGCCTAGTAGGTCTCCGGAGGCTCCGCCTAATCGGTATCCTAAAGAGGCGTAACAATTAATAAACAACTAGAGCAAGAATAATAACTAATGGAGCTGCTTATAGAGATAATTAAATAAACACTATAGGCTAACTATTAATACTAAGCGGATTAACGGTACTAAAGCTATTAACCTCCCTTAACGTACAATAACTTTAACAGGTTCCGCGAATACACGCTAGTATACCCGCAACGACTAAAGAGACTAAGCGTCTCTTTAATTATGCCTTTGGGTAATATAGACCTGTATAAGGCAGTTCCCCTAATTAAGTTTAGCAACGAGAAACTAGATCTAAAAACAATTAATGTCTTTACAAAGATGTAGGACCGCAAGAAGAAGTATACAGGAAAGCCGTACGACCTCCTCGATAATAAATTAAGGTCTTTTACAGCATTTGCTACTACGCAGACATTTAGCCAGACTAATTCCACGCAGTCTTTCCGCGAATCCTAGAAGGCCGCGCACAAGACTACTACCTCCACTTTGTTAGCTAGCGAATGGACACGTTCCTGACGGTGTATACGAAGCTTAAGAACCACTTCGACACAGACGTCAACCACAGCCACTACTCCGCAGGCTAGACGAGGATATCCTTCGTCAAAGTCCGCAGGGAGAATCCAGACAAGACCCTTTATGGGTCCTTAACCTTATGCTAGACAAGCTCCAGCTATGTCAAAGGACACTTAGACAGCAGTACATAGGCGAGTACGCGCTCCGTACGACTGTGATTACAGCATGCCGAGGCGTCAAAGAGTTGCGATGGCGCTTTACAGGCCGTCTCTAGATTGCGAGGTCCTATTCGGAGATCTACGATCTTCGATCGAAAACTCACTCGCCATGACTGCCTCTGTCAGCTTCACTGAGGCAGACGTAGATGACTAGTACTTCCTAGACCGCCGGTATAGCCAAAACTGATGAAAGGCACAAGTTTTGGCATGATGATGTGTTGTATTGGAAGGCGCGTGAGAGCCTGTACGAGGCTCTCAGGGGCTGCCAAGGCACTAGCTACGCGCGATCACGTGAGAAGTATCAGTGGACCATCGGCTCTGTCCAACAATTGTTCTATGGAGTAGACAAGCAAGATCATATACAAGAGTTCGCGTAAGCATATGAAGCGGAAAGAGTGGCTGTGAAAGCCATAGAAGGTACTAGAATGTACCGTGTTCTTATCGGACCGACAGGAGATAACGATGTACCGATGAGGTTGAGCTGCCAGGTCTGACACTTCTACTCAATGAGGAAGACTTGGCAGACGAGAAGAAAAAGTCGCCTCAGAGAACAAAAGCAAGAAAGCTTCTTTGTCGGGCTGGCAGAACACCAGTGCAGGCTGTGGGCGATTATCTTGGTCTATTATGGAGAAAAAAAAATTTGGAGCCGTTGTTATGGATAGGTTGCGATTCCAGGTAGTGTGCACTGTCCCCGCTGTATGGACTACCCAAGCGGTCTACAGAATGAGGGAGGCTGCAGGTCACGCCGGCATCTTGTCGGATCGATCAGCGGGTCCGACATCATTGCGATTCGTCTCGGAACCAGAGGCCGCGGCACTAGCAACACTCGAAGATCTCAAGGCACGACCCAACTTCAAAAAAGGCGATACATTTGTCATATGTGATGCGGGCGGTGGTACGGTCGATCTGATCAGTTACAGAGTGCTTGAGGCGAATCCAATGGTTCTGGCGGAATGCGTTCAAGGCCAAGGGAGGCTGTGTGGGGCAGTCTTCCTGGATTAGGACTTCGAGCCACTAATGGAACAGCTCATTGGTAGCGTTTGGGACGTTCCGAAATCTGCGATCAAGGACATGATGAATGTGCAGGGGGAGAATGGGATCAAGCGAGGATTCGAGGGTCAAAAGAAGGATTGGCAGATACGTCTCCTGTATGAATGCATCGAACGTGGTGCCCCTCATATCATTACCCTGAGCCAGTAGGTTTTTGGCTATCCTGAGATGCCATGGCTAATTTAGACGAACAGAGGTCATGTGAAGGAGATTTTCGACAATGCCGTCTCTCAAGTCCAAGAGCTGGTCAACGATCAAACAAGTGTGATAGAAGGTGTTGAAGGCAAACTTCCCAAAGTAAGAGCAAGGAGTTGTGGTTGTTTCTCCACTAATTTAACAAGGAGTAATCATGGTGGGTAGTTTCGGCGGAGACCGATATCTCTTCAACACATTGCAGCTTGAGAATAAACATCGTGGTATTGATGTGTATCAATCTATGGGCACAAAGCCGTAAGTACTGCTAAGTGAAGACGTTGGCGCTACGACTTACACCGCGCAGCTGGACCGCAATAAGTCGAGGAGCTGTGCTGAAAGCTCTTACCAACTCACTACTCCTAGGTCTAGTCGTGCTTTCCAAAATTCTACGGTGTAGTTATGGAGCTAGTTTTCACACTCCCTTTAACCCCCACCTCCACCTGAAGCAAGACCGTTTCTATTGCTAGCGAAAGGGAACATGGTACGCCAAAAATCAAATGGAGTGGTACTTGCTGAAGGTGAGCGCGTAACCTAATAGCGTAAGAAGAATAGTAGCTCATGTCTGCAAAGGGCGACAAGACAACCGAGAAGAAACCATATTCGCTACCATGGCGAGAGTCGGTTAGAACTGACACCACTACCAGTACAGCAGACATCGCCGTCTCGATATACACATGCAATTCGCAATCCCCACCATCGCGGTGGAACATCGATGTACAACGTAGTTGTGTCATCAAGACAACGCAGCCTATTGACATTACCGACCTCGACGAGCTTGTAGGCGAGGATGGTTTCCCGTTCAAGGAAGTACCTTACGAGCTTGGTGTTAGCGTCATTGGCGTTGCGCTCGACTTTTGCATCACTTGCAAGGGAGAGCGAATTGGGCATAGCCAGTTCCAGGCGGAGGTACAGGATCATGTACATTCTGAGCCATTTTGTCCAGTATCAGACGGCATTGTTGCGGCGGCACCCGTGGGAGACAATGCTCTCGTCACGACGAGCTCTGGAGGACATGTACCCATCGCTACGCCATCTGAAGAGCACATGCCTATCAACGCGCAATCGAAAACACATGAACCCGTCACTGCGCAATCCAAAGGTTCCCAACCCACCACCACGCAACCCAAAGAGCCCCCACCCAAGCCGCACATAACACGCAGACACGCTCCCCCACAACACTCAAGCAGCAGAACGGCCTCCCACCCCACCACCAAAAGCATTCCTCGCAATAGCCCCAGCCCACCAACTACAAGCCGTAGTCACACACAACTACACCGCCCGCGCCTGGGGCCAGCACTCTGTCGTATCGGGCGAATACGTCAGGGTTGTTAGTTTCTACGCGCAGAAAGGGTGGACGAGTGTAAAGAAGGACGGCTTGATTGGGGCGGTGCCGGCGAGTTGCGTTGATTCAGTAATGGGCGGGGGCGATTTGCTTAATAGGATTCCCGAAAGGGAGGGGGGATGTCCCATGGCAGGTACTAGTCCTGCATAATCGTGTATTTTAGCATGCCCTTCCATGGCAACGTACTCGGACGTGTCCCAAGCCCATGGATTGTGAGAACGAGTCATGGTTGCGCGGAGAGTCATGCCACGAGCTGCGCGGCTTTGTGGACATATGCCAGTAGCGAGAGACAAAGACAGTAGAGCGACACGCTCCGTATGTGTGAACCCCAGCGGCATTAGATATTGTCGACGGATCGAGTGCGCGGGCGAGGCGGTCGCGGGAGCGCATGCGAGGAACAAAGATGATGATCGGATTCGGTTCGCTGCTCCGATGATTGGTGCTGGCGGATAGATGCTTCGACGACAATGTCAGCGGTCTAGCAACCATAAGGTATCCATGTAGGATACCGCATGGCCGGCACAGAAGCAGTAGAGAAGGCGCCAACTGCTTCGCGATGAATAGGCGGATGGGTGATGCACGTCTTTTCCGCCCTGCCTCGCTGACAGCTGGACTAGACGTGCAGGCCAAGAGCTAAGAGCATATCAACCACGCCTCGCGAGTCGCAATCGCGTTGGGGCAGTGGGCCTTTGCGCAATTGAGAGGAGAGTGGATTTCGCTATAGATAGCGAGGATCCAAATGTGACTGTCCTCTTGCAATCGGTGTATGCTACTATTTGTCGTCGCTGCGCAGGGAATTGGTATGGTGTCTTGTAGTATCTGGCCGCTTCATGGTGCCGCGCTAGACGTCGCGTCAACCGTGAATGGCCAGTCGGCGTGCTTGGTCGCAGGGCCTGCCAGATGCTGGCGGTTTGGGTTGGCGATGAAGCCGTGATCCACCACAACTACAGCTGCGTCGCGCGCGGGCTCGAAGGGGTTGGTGCGGCTATCGCGGTGGAGGGTCATGGTGCCGATGGAGTTGGCGGCTTTGTTGGACTTGAGCCACCGCAAGCACTGCAAGGCCGTGGGTAGCACATAGGAAGAAGTAGGTTCTCGTACGATTGGAGGTCGCGGTATTGTTAGGGAAAGGTTTCTGGGTATTGTGTTAGGACGTGCCGCATTGCGCAGTCAGTGGTGGGAAACTTACACATGACGTGTCCGTGGCTTTCGACAGCTACTCTGCTATACCATGAATCACAATGAGATACGCGGTGTGGTCGACTTGATTCCATGACTGCGACACTGCGAAACTGCGCAGGCGCTCGCTCGAGGGGAGACATGGCGGGCTGTTGCCGACCTGGAATGCGTGGAAAGGCCCCGGGAGATGCAAAGCAGTGTGCTTTTCACAATGCGCGCTGTAAAGCTGGTATCGACAATCGCACGAAAAGAAGTCGTTCGGGCATGATGTCGGCTTAGAGTTGGAAGCCAGCGGAGGCTATATGGGCGGGTTTCGACTCGTGGGCGTTATTACTTCGCGCACGAGCGGGCTAGGAAATCTTGCGGGGATCATCACCGCTCATCTCGCCGTCTCGTCTCACACTAGACTATGAACACGACCTCTCCAGGGCTATCAAGCGGTACGAGTAATTTTCTGAATGACTACTTAAGCAGCCCAATGCAGCGAACCGTACGGCCATGTCAAGACGATGGGCGCAGCTACCAGAGCACCATCGTGCGACGTTATCCTTGGTTTGCGCCAAACGCCCTGGCGCCCCTCTCCAACGCATCAGTTTTGAAGCAGCTTTACTCCCACATCTCCCAAATATATCCTTAAATTTGCGCTCGGAGTGTACAGAAAATAAAAGTCCCTACGATGGTGTTATCTATTTTGTCAAACTACAAAAAGGCCGACCTTCTTGCAGTCGTAGCATGAAGGTTGATATAGTTGATAGTCTGACACACACCCTTAGTTTTGGCGGTAGATGAAGAACTGAACAAAGTGAAGAGTTCGACGGCGTCGATATAGGCGGTAGTCGATAATGATGATATAGTTAGGTTTAATAATAACCTATGCGATTGCGACTTGGCGCTCACAGGCATCGGTGGATCTTGGTAGCCCCCGGCACTTCTAACGCAGCACATTGGCTCAACGTGGCACTGGCTCCTCCCCCAGCCCCGCTCTTGGCATTCTTGCTTGTGGTCACCCACCAGAATCTGACGATGCTGGTGCGCTTCCAACGGTTTCCGGGCTCATAACTATCGCAATAGACAAGGTGTCAATAACTGCATATGAGAACTATGTTGATTGTCCTACGGAGTAGACAAGCAAGTATATATACATAAGGTATACGTAAGTACATGATGTGGAATGAGGGGCTTTGAAGGTAGTAGAAGATGGTCGAAGATTCTGCCAAGAAGAATCGGGCCGATTCCAAGAAGGCTAATCCTGAATGGCAACGTGTTTTGCGGTGGCGGGGTGCCTGGTTACTCGCCCCGCAGTTCGTATTCGGCTTCGTGTTCAGCCCCATGTTCAGCTCCCTTCAACGTCCCTTGTGCTACTTACTATCTTGGCTCCATGTTCAGCTTCATGTACAATTTCGCGTCGCTCTGCACTCATCCCCGAGCATTTCTTACTTCCGTTGACTTGATACTCCAAGTGATCGGGGACTCCTCTAGTTTTAATTAGAACCATCGCTGTCATCGCGTTGTTGTGTCGCTCGCCGAGCAGGAGATCATGCAGACATGCCTGCCCCGGGCATCCTTAGCTTCGTCGAGTTCGTCGGTCGGGAAAGAAACCCTGGCTTAGTACCCTCGGCCCTGGAAGCGGTTCGACATCTTCCCGTGATCAAGGATGGCTCGCTGTTCTCTGTTCGAGAACATGTTCGCGCCAACGCAATGGGGAGAAAGGTGGTAATCAAAATATTGAAGAAATCACTATCTTCAGGAACATCAAATGGTGCGACTGGTAATGAGTTGGAACGAGTTATACGGGAAATCAGGATCCTCTCTTCAAGGCCGGTGGTCCTTCACAGTAATCTCATCGGACTGGAGAGCATTGAATTTGGAATCCACTCTGGGGACCCGTTCGAGATCTGTCCAGCATTGGTACTTGAGAGGGCACCTCATGGAAGTTTAGACGATTTCTTGAAAAAGAACAAAGTTCTGAGTTGGCAAACGAAGAAGAGTCTATGCCGCGACATTGCGAACGGGCTGCAGTGTCTCCATCAGTCTGGCGTTTTTCATGGTGATCTTCAATCCTCTCATGTTCTCATCTTTGACCACCCCGAGCATCAATACACGGCTAAACTCACTGGGTTCGGCGACTGTCAGATCCTCACTGGAAAGATATCTACGGACCAATTCACCTTTGGCGGAACCCATCCCTTCCGAGCCCCCGAGATTGAAGAAGGCTCCACTACCCTCGACCAATGCCTAAAAGCTGACCTTTTCTCCATGGGCCTGCTATTCTGGTCCATCTTCGTCAACCAGGACTTCTTCGAATCCTTTGACCTGCCTCTGGACCAGACATTCCGCATCAACGACATCATGGACATACTGCAGCTTCCATACCTCTTCAGGTTCATACCGCTTTTGGTTGAGCACGAGATTGGTATGGTTCAGGAACAGGAGTTCAGTATGCTGCAGAAGCTTTTCGCGTGTACAGTACGACTCTCTCCAAGGCTGAGGGATCTGGACCAAGCCTTGACGCTTCTCAGCTCTGGGGTTGGGCAAATCACCACTGTTATGGGAGTATCTGACAACATCCAAATCGAACCATTGGATTTTAGCTTCGACGAAATCAGGGTTTCAGTCGACGTGCTCAGGCTCCTTCCTCATCTCGTTGCGAAACAATACTTGGCAGCGCTGGATACTCTTCACAACACCACTGATCCCAGCTATCCGCTTAGAATAAGCGCAACTTGGATTGAGTTCATCTGCCACTTCTACGGCTACGGCACTGAACAAAGCCCACGGAAGGCAGCGGAAATTCTAGAAAAGTGCGTGAATGAGAAAGGGGAGCTAGCCGACTTGGCTGGCCTCCTTGTTCCTGTCTTGCGTGCGGCTCTGATCGATGATTTGGAGACACAAATGCCACTAAGTGTAGCCGAGTTGTCAGTGACCAACGCGGGCTGGGATGGGAAGCTGGGCCCATGGATCAAGCTCGGACAACGCCCTGTACCAAAAGCTGAGCTGCATGGACTTACCGTAGGACTGGAAGAGGCAATGTCGATGTGGCCCACGGTTCAGGAAGATGCCAACAACTTGGCGACCGATTGCGAATCCTCCAATACCTTGCTCCACGCCTTTGCCCTGTATGGTCAGTTGGAACAAGTGAGATATCTCGTTGAGCTACCGAATTTTGATATCGAAGCCGTCAACGACACAGGTGAGACTGCGCTGCTTCTTGCTTGTCGGTATGGCCATCATGAGATCGCTGCGCTTCTACTGGATCACGGTGCTGATGCTTCTATCCAAACGAAGACTGGAGAGTCTGGTCTCCATTGGCTGTGCTCCATTCCCAGTGACCATCGCAATCACCTCACTTTGGAGCTGGTGAAGAAGGGAGCGCAGCTGCTCACCTACACCAAGATCGATGACGAATGGGCCCCGATAACACCTGGACTCGACTTTCTGAAAGATGGCAGGATTGCTGGCGAGCCTCTTCTACGGGCGGTCGCAAATCGAGATATCGCGACCGTGCAACTTTTGCTACTTCTTATCGGAGTTGTTGTAATTAGAATGGACTCACGGGTGCAATTGGTCTTGCTGGTTACCCACGTCCTGGAGCGCCCCCTTCGCCTTGCCTGCGAGCTGCATCTTTACGATATTATCCAGGTTCTTTGCGAAGAATTCAAGCAGATTGTAGCAAAGCTGGATCTTGCAGGAGTCCCACCAGAATTACAAGAGATTATAGACTCCCTGGAAACAGACTCAGGCGCCATCGGTTCCCTATTCATGACTGTCACAAACTCGAACTTCGCATCCCGCATCGCAGTTGACATGAGCTTCCAGGTCCATCGGCTCTGCTACCACAAAGCGGACTGGAAAGCTGCCTGTAGACGCACGCAAGCCGTTCTGCTCACATATGGCTTTGCTACCAGTATGTTGAAAACAGAAAGGGGCCCGTACACCACTCTCGCCTATGCAGTTCGATGCGGGAATGATGAAGCCTTGCGGTTCTTCCTTGGCATCGAGGCTCTGAAGAGAGGCATTGATAATGCCGATAACCGAGGATACACGCTGGTGCACCATGCTATCGAAAGTCGTCAGCGCAACGTATTATTAACGTTGGTAGAGTACGGAGCAACACTCGATCTTCGTCAAGCCAAAGACCCCAAGCACTGTCTTAGTGGAGTCGAAGCCAGCTACCTTCATGTGCTGGGTTCTGTCAGATGTGATGATCCCGCCTTTATCCAACTCTTCCTCGACCATGGTGTACCAGCAACGATTCGCGACAATCGCGGCTTGAGTGCTTTGAGCCTGGCTCTCAAACGCGGCGCATTCACTCTGGCTGAAATCTTGATCGAAAACGGGGCGAATATCCTAGAAGAGGGCATCTTTGGCGTGACTTTCCTCGGAGAGCTATTCATCCCCGATCAAGCAAATCAGCATGACGACCTCTTTGCCACATTCAAGTTCCTACTGTCTTATCAGGACCGTGGTGTTCCGATGGTCCTCACTCGTCAACAGCACAAGTACACTGTATTCCACACCGCCGCGGCATATCCTCGCGACGATGAGTTGTATCCCAGAATGATAGACACTATTTTCGAGACCTTTGGAGATCGAGAGTTGCTGGAAGCGCAAGCGGATACTCCTGCCAAATCCACAGCTTTGCAAATCGCGATTAGCATGTATAACCCTGTGGTAGTCAGAGCGTTGCTAGCTGCAGGAGTCCATCTGCACGACAAAGATGTCGCTGGTCGAACACCGCTCGCCTACGCAATGGAGCTCCTGTACAGGCTAGTCCACGAGGAATCTCAGCGCAAAGACAAGGTGAGAATGCACAAACTTGATAGGATATCCGAAATTGTACTTCTTTTATCCGAAAAGTCAGGATGGCCTGATAAAATGGTGCATTTTCCAAGACTCCTTGCCGCATTCGATGAAGCCGAGCCTCTGATCAAGAAGATGGCGTGCTCGGAGCATCGCGTTGCCAGCATGCGTCATCTCGAGAACGTCATCCTCTCCATCATCGGCGAGGGTTACGCGCCTATGCTCGCCACCATGTCACTCCACCACCTTGATCTCGTCCGTCGCATATCGATGAAGCGCCTCCAGCCGGCGCTGACCATGGATCTGGAGTACAGGGTACTTCCACATATAGACTTCACCCACCCTACGGCCAGTTTCGACGGCGTGAAGGCAAAGATCTCGTGGTGCAAGAGTTTGAGCAACAATTTCCTGCAAGACTACCAGATCGCCGCTGCGTTTGAGTGGTTTCTGGATCTTATACAGCGCGATGCTCTTCCTGATGGGCAGTTGAAAGATGTGGCGGAGGTGTTGAGGAAGTATGCTTTCTCGGGTCGAAGATCGGACCTTCAACTGGATCCAGATATCGTTCGATACCCATTTACCCTGCTCAAGTGGTATGAGAAAGTGACTTCAGAAGATGCTATGGTACTTGGCAAGGACAACATGGCCAAGGTACAAGGGTTCATGCAGTTGTTAAGGGAGCGTAGGGAAGCTAGGATGCAGAAGAAGTTTCCTCTCCCACCCTTTGACGAGGAATTTGCACGTCTCCATTTCGACCACTTGCATCCCGAAAAACTGAACCCCGAAAGAGCCGTGGCAACTGTTCTGCTAGTCACAAGATGCCGCTGCTTCTTCGACCGTATCGGCCTCTTCTCTCGGTTTAAAATGACGCGCATGTGTCAGAGAATGACCTCGATTGACGACGATGTGTTTGCCGAACGACTGGAGAAGTCAAGGACAGACTTGACCAAGGATATTGATGGGCTTTGTACCTGGAAGACCGAGATCGGGTTGCCAGCGCATAGGACATACCCGCTTTCGACTATGAAGTGGATGCTTGTGGATGAGGAGCTGTATCACAAGTACTCACTGCTTGCTCATCCTGAGGACCTCGAACTTGAGCAAAATGACGCTACTCAGGGTCAGCTACCGCAGCAAGTGCTAAACTTCCCAGTCACTATCAGCACGAAATGGGCGCTTCCGTACGAACCTCTCGATTTCGACAGGAACGAGATCCGGCTTCTAACGGTATTGCCTGCGACCGGTGAAGCGGATGAGATGGTGCGCTGCAGGATGGAGCATTTCTCCGTCGCGCCAAAAAAATACACGGTCGAATATCGCGAATATGTCGAGTCATGTGATAAGAATACCATCTCGCCAGCTGACTACCACAGACGTTGGAAGAATAAGAACCAAGCGAGTAGATTCATCTGGGGCGACTTCTCCTGCCTCAGTTACACATGGGGCGACCCCAACGATACCAGGACCATCATGATTAACGGGTTGGAAGTCACCGTTCGGTCCAACCTCGAGGCCGCACTACGGTCGTTCCGACAGCAAGAAGAGTTTCAGCGCGGTCTTATGCTTTGGATAGATGCGCTGTGCATCAACCAGGGTGACATGGAAGAGAAGGAAAAGACGATTCGAGACATGCAGAATATTTATCTTGGTGCGCACACTGTCACGATGTGGTTGGGCGCGGGAAGTAGCAAGTCGGACGAAGCGATGCATACGATCCACAACTTCATTGCTAAATATACAAAGTCAATGGACGACCCTATAGATGTGCGCCGTGTGGAGCTGCTGGATCCTCCCCCAATATGGTTCTCCAGCGTCGTCTACCCAGCTGTGATACAGCTCATGGATCGACCATATTGGAGACGTCTGTGGATCATGCAGGAGATCACAGCGTGTGCTCCATGCGAGAAGATCTACGTTGGCAACTTCCACATATCGTGGAATGAGCTTGTGCTGCTGCTCAAGTTCTGCATGTCTACGCGAGATAGTGTAGAATTCAATGATGAGTACACGGAGACGCTCAACAATCGTGTACTGTCGTGCATTCAACAGGCCTACATTCTGACCACCATGGCAGAGACCTATCGCTGGGTCTCTGGAGTAGGCAAACTAAACACGTCAGTCGAGTACGGGAGGGCGTCTTCATGGCTGGACCTTGGACGAACATCTCAAGTCACTGACGAGCGCGATCGCGTGTACGGTATCCTTGGTCTCATTCCAGAACGGGTTTCATCTCGTATCATGCCAAGCTACACGAGCAGTCTGGCGCAGGTGTACAGAAGCTTATCAAGAGCGTTGATCGAAGCCTCTGGATGTTTCGATGAGAGCTTTGCCGGTGGTACCAACGCCAATTCTGGCCTGACTTCATGGGCCGTCGATATGCGCGATACTACGGGCTTATGGCCCAAGAATGGACGAGCAGGTGGTTTCGAAAACCCATACGACGACTTCTTGAAGACTGGCCAACTCTGCCGCATCACCGTCAAAAAGGAACCTACGGCAGATGACCCGATTCCAGATGAAACCGACGACGCCGCTCACTACAGCTTCTCCAAGGATGGCACCGTGCTCACGATCGCCGCTATGCAGGTCGACACTATAACCGGCATCTCAGGCCCCATCGTAAAATACACCACCCCCATCACCGTCATCAACGCAGCCTGGACTCTTCCCACCCACCCCCCAGCCCTTCGTGAAGAAACCACGCCCCACGAAACCCTCCTCCGCGTCATGACCGCCGACGCCGCCCTCACCCTCACCAACGACCCAACCACGACTACCACAAATCTCCTAACAGTCCCCTACTTCCCCACCCCTGAACCCCCTGCCACACTTGTCGAAGCCCTCCACAACAATAACTGGACCCACATCCTACGATCCCAAAACTTCCGGCTGTTCCATAAATACCGACAACGTAAAGCCGCCTTCCCGCTCTTCGACGGCAAGACGCTAGAAGACTATTTTACAACAGATGTTACGCCGTGCGATGAGGCAGCTGTGGAGAAGGCGTTCAGGGATACGAGGGCGGTGGCGGAACGGACGTTTATTACGACACTAGGGGGAAGGCTGGGTTCGACGGGTGTGGGGGTCAAAGAGGGGGATCGGGTGGTTGTGGCGTTTGGGTGCTCGTTTCCGGTGTTGGTTCGGAGGGTTGAGGGGATGGAGGGGGAAGGGGAGGTGTATAGGGTTGTGGGCGAGTGTTATGTAGATGGGTTAATGGAGGGGGAGGCGTTGGGCATGGTGGAGAGGGGGGAGGTAAGGGTGGA
Source organism: Ophiobolus disseminans (assembly GCA_010093685.1). Taxonomy (NCBI): domain Eukaryota; kingdom Fungi; phylum Ascomycota; class Dothideomycetes; order Pleosporales; family Phaeosphaeriaceae; genus Ophiobolus; species Ophiobolus disseminans. The sequence continues at coordinate 788,375 of MU006229.1, forward strand.
GAGGATTGCGTTGAGGTAGGTTGGGATCTGTCGCGGTGTAGGAACCGCGCATATGCAGGAAGTATTGAAGGATTGAATTGAGGTTGTATTGTGTGAAGCTACAAACTGTATATATAGGTATGTGGCTGTGGGTAGCGCTAGTTCAATGTAGGTAGTCGCAACTCGCTACCATACAGGTAAGGTGCGATTGCCGATAAGGCAAGAGAGAATCTAAACCGTGACAGGATTAGATGAGGTATCCATGCTGAGTTGAAGGGTAGTAGGGTTAGTTCTGACATATTTTGGGGTTGTTTGACGTGGTATTTTGATGACTACATCTGCCAGTAAATGACATGGGCGGGCAGCCCAAGTCGCCCATGGGCGCCCATGGGCGACTTGGGCAGGCCAAGCCTTTTGAGATCGTCGTCGCTAGCTACAGTGAGGATAGTACTGCCGTCGCCCTACACTGCTTATTATAAAGCCCAATATCAGGTTGCTCGGGCCACCGTAGTGGTGGCTGAGGTGTCTTTTCTCCCACCACAACCTCAACTGTTGATATACGCAGCTTGTCTCTCTCGTTCATGCCTAACGCTCCGCCTCGATCCGGCTTCGGTCCGACTCGCGGCCGAGCTCAGGTATACCTTCGTAGCACCCACGTTCATAGATCAATTAATACCAATACTAAGTCACAGAAGAACCTCGTTGTTGTTACTTACCCGTACGATCTTACAAGGCGTACCAATATCAACAATGTTGTATATATATATTACGTAATTACTAAAACTTTTATATTGCGACGTTATAGCCTTAAACAATCTCTGTGGCAAAGGTGCATTCAGAACCTAGTCTAGCATCTAAATCTACCTACTGCACTGTTGCTTGTACAAGTAGGAGTGCCCCGGCTAGTCGTTACTCTCGTCGTACTACAGACTATCCGACTTTGGTGTTATCAACGGTGTTCTCCTATACTTCTCTGAGGTCCTGGCTTGTCCGGTCTCGTACAAGTTCGGGTGTTCCAGGCTCTTAGCCTTAGGTAGGCGGAAGGATGACAAGGAGGTGTGGCGCTGATGGTAGGGCTTCTGTGAGTTTGGGACAGACAACGAGGGGTCGTTCTTGCGAAGCTTCAACCAACACTAGGAGAGTGTAACAGACATTCAATTTAGGTAAAGAGACCTTGCACTGACTATCTATGGAAGATTGACTACAAAGAGAAACCATAACCTGAGAGATCCTCCTCTGCTATATAGTCCCATTCTTTGTCTTGTCCTGTATTCCGTTCTGCCACACTTCGTGCTGTTCTGCCATCCTTCTGGCGTTCTGCTGCGGAACGGCCGTTCTGCGTGCAGAACGCTGCCAAGGCTGCAGAACGCGCTACTGCAGGCAGTACGCGCTAGCGGGTCACGTGACCCGCTAAGCGCGGGGCATCCTGTGTCATTCGTTCCCGGGCCCTGTGGCTTACCTGCGGCTGATTCCTTATTACTGTCATTGCCTGGACGCGAGTACATCTGCTGTGAGGTGTCCGTAACATTTGGCTCGTCCAGAGGCGGCGACGACGTAGGATCGAACGTTGCCACTTCCGTGCCCCGAAGCTCATCGTTCCCGTATTGGCCAACGCTGATTAAGCCGCTGTTACCCCAGTGATTAAGGCACAATAGCGACTCTGATGTGTCCTTATTCAGGCGGACTCGCTTAGTGCTAATATTGCCAGCTGCGCTGAACGCGCGCTCCGTTTTTGAGCTCCTAGGTGGGCAGGAGTACACGTTAATAGCAAAACGTGACAGAGACGGGTACTTTAATCTCACGGCCTCGCGCAGCTAGTACTGCAATATTACTAGGTTATCGTCCGTCTTAAGCTCGCTGTTAAGGTATAGCGTAAGCTTATCCCCAATGCGCGCGGGATATTGAGCTTGCAACTCTCTTTAAGCAAGTCGTCGACGTTAGTACGCTTGCGCTTCCAGTTGAGGCGTTGATTAGCGCTTAGTGCTCTAAGCGGCGTCCTCTCTTGTGGCGACTAAGACGAAGACGGCGAGACCGATATGTGTACAGGCGCCGCGGTGCAAGGCCTGTAGTCTCGCTTTCCGCGTACTGAACCTTCAGTGTTTCCAATTGCTTAAGCACTATTCGGATAGAGTTATATACGTCACGAATACTATTAGCGCTAAGCTCGCTTAGGCGGCCCTCCATGCGCTTCGTGAAAGACTTTAATGGCTCTAGCATGTTAAGTATCTCGTTAACGATAGCCTAGTCCTCACTCCTAAGACGCTTAGTAAAGATTGCGTGCGTGATTCGGTTGTTAACGTCGTCTTGTGATTGCGGAGTCCGCTTCGAGCGTATATAGTTATAGTGCTCGGTATTAAGGAACTCGTCTAGTGGCTCGCGGAGTGCCCTGGCGCGATAGAGCATATCGCGAGTCGAATTCCATCTATACAAAAATTGTCACGGTTATAAGGAGGAGCGGATCACATGTGCCACGAGGCGGTGGTCTGGTGCTGCTTCCTCGCCTTATTAGGCACCTCTTACCCCAACAGTATCGTAGATACGTCATGAAAACAGACCCTGCTGCCAACCTTCTGAGAGGTCCGCACAAGCAGCACAACAGCACAACAATACAATACACTTTAATTTATTGTAGTCTTACACCGCAACAAAAATAGTAAGTATTTTGTATACAAAATAATTGTCCCGTTTGTTATTAAATGTTACTAAGGAGCAATTACAGTGACGCAGATATGTTGCCATTCAGGACTAGCCTTCTCGGAATCGGCCCGATTCTTCTTGGCAGAATCTTCGACCATCTTCTACTACCTTCAAAGCCCCTCATTCTACGTCATGTATTTGCGTATACCTTATGTATATATACTTGCTTAGGCTGGTAAATTGGGTCTCCACATCGGGTAGCTAAAACCGCAATATCTCTACGAGTACTCAGCCAAATTAGACGATCTATAGTGATTTTTGTAGCCCTAATGTAGCTCTATAATTCTATACTGTGATAAGTCTAGTACTGCAAAAGTTATTTAGGTACGCAAATCTGAAACATTGGGTCTCCACATAAAACTCCGAACCCAAATAGCTTTTGCGGTATTGGATGTATAACAAAACACTATATAACAAGATTATAGA